>JAZHYW010025020.1:0-26937 GCA_037355805.1 Ixodes ricinus | reverse complement strand
GTTCCTGTGTTGATGCGTGTCGGCTGCAGTTCCAACGAGTACCGTTCAATCGCTGCTTTAGAGCATGCCACATAAAGGGCCTCGCTGCTTTCCTTGCTGGCAAGAACTCCCAACATTGCTTCGATCACGTTCCTACCTTCCTGGAAAGGAGCGGTATCTCTTGTACGGCAGTCACATACATGTCGAGCGGTTCTTCAGCTTGAATGTGCAAGCTGAAGGAATTCTATGAAGACTGGAATTCGTTTAACGCCCGAATCGCAGCTTAATCGCTGCACTACTGGTGTCTTCCTGCAGGCCCTGATGACACCATGCCGGATTTTTTCTGATAATTCGCAACGTATAGGCACAGCTTGAAATGTGCACTGCCACTCAAAGAATTCCTGCGTCAGAGGCTGTGGGCACTATGTAACAAAATTCCCTTCCTGCTTGCATTTCAGGCAAAGTTTGAGAACTAATGACGGGAGCTCCATTGGATCGTTGTCGAGGCTGTATCTCTTCTGACGATAGAATTGTTTTCGGCTGGTATGGGCTGGCCGTGGTTTGTCAATCTCAGAACACACAGCAGCTTGTCCCCGACGGGGTTCCTTTGGCTGCTGTTGCCGCTCAGTTTTGACGAAATAGCAGAGTTCATCTTTCGCATCCTCGTGGAAATCCAAAACTCTTAACGTTTTCGCTTCTGCATTGTTGACCTTCCAACTTGCCCAATCCAACTTCCTAAAGGAGTCGATCGAGTCATCAAGGGATGTGAAACTGCTGTCAAAATACATCCCCTTCGCCTTGTCGTTCAGGGATTCAAGGCGCAGCTTGCACTCTTCGGCTTCGTTTACCACAAAGGGGCATTTCTTTATCAACTGCACCTTCTGAATAATTTTCCCTATGCACGTTTCCGTTGGAGACTGCCTCCGAGCAAACATTGCTCTTTGGCTTTCGACAGGGCTTTCTAAATTATAGTGACGCCGAAATGCTGACTTTTTGTCATTTTATGTGCTTATATTCTTAGCGTTGAGCTCAAACCGCACCCAAGCAAAGGTTTTGGAAGGTAGCTTTGATATCAGCAGTGGTAGCGCGTATGCCATACATTTTTAACCAGAATTCCACGTGGTGGAATCAGTCAGATAAGTATCTGGAGAGGAGCGGAGCTGCACTAACGGCCGCAGTGGATAGTTGAGCCTCGATGACTGACGCCGTCTCCTGTCTGTTAAGCTCGCTTAGTTGCGGAGATTCATTGGCGCTGCTCTTGGCAGTGCCGCTTGAATGCGGTACGCTGTCTTATGTTCAGAAGGCAGCTGTTGACGCCTAGCCCTCTTTTCCAAGGATCTCTTTTTTCGCTGACTAAGGAGCTCTGAAATGCGTTTCCTCAGCTGAGCAATTTCTTTGTCTCTCTCAGAGAGGATCCTTTGAAGTTCTTTGCACTGTGCAATGACGACTTCCGGTGACGCGTCATCGCCTTCAGAGTTGGCTTGTTTTATCATTGTTGACGGCCCGGGGCAGTGAAGTCACCTCGTTGATCCAAGGAATTTGATGGTCGATGGGGTGAGGCTCGTCGTACCCACATAAAGTTACCTCATTTTCGAAGTCCCCATTCGTGCGCCAAGTCTGACGACGCTTGTTGGGTCGTCAGAATATGAATTTTATTTAGACTTCGTTGAGGCGTGTGGATCTCCATCTCCGTCTTCCATCTCCATGCCCGGTTTTCTTTCTTTTTTCTCGATCGCGCACCTTCGTCACAAACTGTGTACGAAAAGCTTGCTTACGCAAGCGTGACAAAGTCTTTCGAATCTGGCACGTGACACGTTGCTATAATAAATGTGTTGGATCACGAACTACATACTAGGTCTTACCTGTTTTTTATTTCTCTCTTGGCATCGTCGATTGCGGAGTCTCCCTCTGTTACATCGTATCGATTGAAACAATGAGAGTTTTACCAAAAATCAAACGCGTGTCTACGAAAGCACAAATAGCTCTTCAGAAAAGGACAAGTAGGGGAAATGAGTAGGACAAGTGCTAACCAGCAACTGAAGTTTTAAACCACAAGCTGCTATTGTCCGTAGTGCCACTTGTCATTGTCCTTTTATGTATTGCTACTTTGTTGTTCGTGGTGCTACTTGTCCCTGTCCATAACGCTGTTACTTGTCTTTGTCTATAGCGCTACTTGCCCTTATCTACTTGGTTTTGTCCCTAGTGTTACTTCCTTGTCTATTTGGTCCTTCTCAGTAACACTACTTGTCCTTGTCCGTAGCGATATGTGTGTTCTTGCTACGTTTATCAAACTATTCCAACAATGTCTCTTTTGACTGAAGTCCTGCTGACTTAGCGATCCTATCTGCAGGCGCCATGACTGCCCTGTTCGGACTCCTCTACTGGCTTGTCCTGACGTTCGTCGGTCCGGTGTTCTACATCGAAGGTTTTACAGGCGGCTTGGCCAGCTACATCCTGGCTCGCCCGTGGAAGAAGCTCACCACGTCGATGACCCCTTGCATCGGAACCTACTGGATGCTCAAGATACTTAGCCTGTTCCAGGACTACGACGGTTAGCATTTTACCTAAATCGTGCTTATTTTCTAATCATGACACTTGATTCACCGTCAAAGGCACATCTATGAATCAAAACAATAGACTTATATACAAGTCTATATAACATGCGATTTGAGTGAGCATGAGCACATAAGGAGCATGACGTTTTGCTTGCTCGATGTCCATGCCGCACATCGCATATTTGAGATCGTATTCCGTGCTTCGTGATTCTTTGGAAATCTTCTATTGATCGCCGTGATTGGCTGTCTCTGTGTTCTGTAGTCACTGACAGTTTAAAGAGCGCAGGGCTTGGCGAGTCTACAACATCTTAGCATCACTCCGCAGCCAATGAGGTTGCGGCATTATCCGATGAAAACGTCGAAGAACCAATTACTAATCAAGAAGCGCGATCTTTTAATAGGCCATACCTTGCGGATCTTCAGCCGTCATAGTGACCATAACATACTTTTTTTATGGAGTGTGATACAGGTTCTCTCTCTCTCTCGCAGGCTACGCAGGGTGGGGCATGGTGAACGAGTACGCGCTGGATCTGGATAACGTCACCATTATGCAAATCCTCTGCGTAATGGGTGCCACTTTCCTGGCTCTGGTCTGTCTCATCTGGTACCTGTCGCGGGTCCTGCCCTGGGTGGCTTCCGCACCACGCCCCTTTTACTTCCCGCTTCTGGTGAGCCGATGAATTAAAGAGTCGCGTGCAAAGTACTAGGCGAACCCCCGAATTTGTAGATTTGACTGGACTGCAAGTCAACTTCCCGTCCATAATCAGGAATGGCCCTGGAATGACAGAGAGTAAAAGGGCTGGTTCACAAACTTGCGGGTCTGCTGACCGACTGCGTTTAAAACTCTTGGGACCTTGTGCGACGAGAGAACACGCTGGCGCCATCTATCGTGTAGCCGTGGAATACTTGTGATTTCCGTGTTTTTTTTTTCGCGCGTCATTCTTTTTTATTGGCTAGAAAAAACAAAAACAAATCGTTGGACGATGTTATAAATGTAACATTTTTTGTAATACTACGTACACTCGATCTCGCAAATACCGCAATATCTTCGCTCTAGTGAAATGCGGACGCAAGTGGATGAATGGGCCGTATCTATAGTCATGTGACAACTTAAAAAACGCGGGGCATTGCAAGTTCTGAGAGTCCGCTTCTTCTCGCTCCTCCCTCAATGAGGCATGCTGCGTTGGCCGATAAGCACCCTGAAGAACGAATCAATACGCAGAGGGAGTGAACATAATGCCTAAGCCACTGTCCGCGTTTATTACCTTGTCAGTGACTGTATTGGGCGGAGCACATGGACGAAAAACATTCAGCCTTTCCACTCTCGTGAAGAAGGAAGACCAGCGGAGCTGTACTCGATACACTGCCGCAACGCGCACGCGCCCGTTTCCCGCTTCTTCTCGTCCGACACGCCGCCGATCGTGGATACGTCTCCGGCGACCCAGAGTCGGTCGCACACGGCGCACGTGACGCCAAACGGGTAATCCACGAACTCCCTCCGGAACATCGCCGTCGCGCCCGGGAACTGTTCAGCCGGCGTGGCAGTGCAGTCGTCGCCGGGCCTCGCGCTTGCGCTTGGCCTCCGTGGCACGATCGTCGTCCGTGGCGTTGGCCCGCCGGCGCCCTTTACATCGCTGGTTCTGTTCTCGGCGGCGGCTTTCCAGACGAGCGATGTGCTCTTCTTTGGCAAGAGAATCTGAAGCGCTCGACGCAGTGGAAGTCGAGGCGACAGCGGCTTTGCGGCGGTTACGGACCCATTCGCGCTGCTGCGTACGTCGCCGCTCCTTCCGCAGCCAGTCTTCTTTCCCCGAAAGGGCACGCGGCTGACCCATCCTGAGTCCAAACCGAAACTGATAAGAGCGTAGGAAACAGCGCGCAAAACAGACGAGGACGAAGAAACACACGTGACGAGCGCTGCGCTCGTTACGTGTGCTTCTTCTTTGTCGTCGTCTGTTTTTCGCGCTGTTTCCTACGATGAATTCCCACCAACGCGCCGCCCAACTATCCATTCTTCTATGATGGATGGATGGATGGATGAATCCGGCTGAGCCCTTTGGAACGGGTGGTAGCTTACGCCACCTAGCCATTTTGTTTTACCATTTAAGCTTAGAATATTTAAATGTGAAAACTATATTCACTCCGCACTCAAAAGAAAGTGAGGCTATAAAACCCCCTTGCCATCAGTTAATAAGAAAATACCTAGTTTTCTCTCGCTTTCTGCCACCATTCACTTAATCTTTGCTTGGTAACCTCTACTGTCTTGAAATCCACTTTTCCTTCGCTGTCTCTAAAACCCAATGACTTTATTAAATCTATGTTGTCTTCGGTAGGCATAGGGTGAAGCCCTTTACAGCAGAGTACCAAGTGCTCAGCCGTCTCGTTGATGGCTGGAAAGGTTGGCGCCGATCTACCAGCGACGGCGGCAACCATACTGGTTGTGTGCTTGCCGCCGTCGCTTATAGATGGCGGTAGCTGTCCAGAGGCGTTTTTGTCGACAAGTGTTTTGTACCGGACACGATCCTCAGGAACAGCCCTTAACAGCTCCGCTGTAAAAACGACCAGCGCATCGTACGTCGCGTCGAAATGTTTTGATTTTGCTGATGCGTGATCGAACACGGAGAAGTTCGGAGGTTATGATGTCACACAGTTCGGTTTGGTCGGATTTGTATCGATGCGCCGGTCGTTTCTATGTGCGTATGTTTGGTCTCTTAGGTGATTGGTTCCGAGTGATTTCATTTCTCGATCGGTTTACATGCTGCTCTACAAGGTTAGTTGCCCGATGATAATAAGATGATCGTAATTGACATCGCCCAGTCGCGCTTAAACTGTCAGTAGCCACAGACCAGCAAGGTGTTTTCGTTGCGCGCGCGGTTGTTACGCTTGCAGTATCCTGAATCATGTTGACAATAAAATATGCTTAGGGTGCAGGCGAGGTTTTGTATATTGAACATAATGGTAACCTTTAGACTGGGGGAAACAAAGTTAAAACGGTAACAGGACATAGCTCTTACTGTTTTTCCTCTGTTCTGCCTCAGACTCGAGGGTTACCGTCGTGTTCATGTTCACAAGAACTCCAAGAACGGTGAAGACTTTATTTGCTCTTGGGGATGGCAACGATTTTTTGGTGGAAGTGAATAAAAATTCCAGTCAAATGGGTTGTTTTCGATAGCTGATTCGATTATCAAGTTGACACGGGTGGTTAACGAAAGAAGGTGTGTTCAATGGCCTCTGGCAAACGTCTGGGAAACGACTGGTCGTGACTGAAAAGCGCAATTAATCTCCACCAGAAAGAACGTGCACGCAAAAAACGAATGCACGCGCACACTTTTGTCTAAGGACAGCCATCGAAACAATCTCCTCGCGTCTCGACAGCCCAGCTACTGGATTCCGTCCCTGGTTGTTCCCATGGACTGTGAGGAGGAGGGCCAGGCAGGGAAGACGGTGTCTTCGAGCCTCTGCCCAAAGGAATGAAGATCGTGATGTCCGCCCGAGATCTATCGAAGGTGCGCACCTCTAGCGCATTAAGTAGTTTGAAGTTTGAAGTTTATTGGAATTTTCACGGGCCAAGCCAGGTAGTGAGGTGGAGACAAAAGCCATTTCTGCCTGACAGTGGTCTTATACCCCTCGCAGTTTTCAGCAGCACGCACAATATGTATATACAATAAAGAAGAGAAGAAAAACAAATCATACACAGTGGAGTGAAGGCAACCTCTGACACTTCCATGCGCATTTTACATGAACAGATCTTTGAGAAAAATAATTCGAAATCATAAGACATACACAACAAAAGGTCATACACAACAAAAGGTCACAGGACGAAAAAAGAAACACGTACGACACGCGCTCCTGTTTCACGCTTGTCCGTGTCGTACGTGTGTCTTTTTTCGTCCTGTTCAGTTCGCGCCTTTTAACCTTTTAATTGATATGTACCAACTAGACCAAACCAAAGTTTTAGGTAATTGCAGCTGTGTTTCATCTATTAAGGATGTAACACAGGCCACAACTAATCAATTTGCACAATTATTTATAACAACAAAATCATGACAAAGCATTATAAAAACCTCACAACAGAGGCAAAAAACAAAACAAAAAACATTGCACTCATTGTTGAAGCAGAAAAAATACTGTCAATACACAAGACATTTAAGAACTCATAATTCAGTAAAACTCAGTAGTCCCTCACAGCCAACGTTAATAGATCTATGAACGTTGCTCAGGGCTCCAAAACGTCAGGACGCATGGTTAATGTTCGCCGGTTCGTGATTGGCTCCTGATTTGTCTAACCTGGTAATGCTACGATCTCGATCAGAATAACGTTTCGCTTACCAAATGTCTCATGTTGATCCCGCAAAAAAAAAAAAGGAGGAAAAAGTCGACGTCGTTTGGTCATTGTTGAACGCGCTTTGTAGATATTGTTTAATTGGTCCACTGCATACTACACTAAAAGGCAGACTCTCAAGTGTCTTATATGAAGATAGACAGGACGTGGCTTACTGTGTTCAGGATTCTTGTTTTGTGATGCATTATTCGACGTTCTTATCGGCTAATGTGTTTGCGGAGCTATATTAAAATGGCCAGGACTCGTCACGCGAAGCGTTTATTAGGGTGTTGAGGGTCTCAAGATAATTCGAGACTCTCGACACCTTCTCTAAACGACAAAGGCCTTCTTAACACCACAGTTGTCGAAAAGGCCTTCGTCCCCTAACGTGCTTGAAATGGGAACCGTCTGCTCACAGGTCTTCGGCAAAGCGGTGGCCCTAAATAGGGTCAACTTAGACATCTACGAAGGGCAGATCACGGTCCTCCTCGGCCACAACGGATCGGGCAAGACGACGCTCATGAACATCTTCGCAGGTGCACATCTACCTCCCGATCGCCATCTTGCTCTGCGGAGCGCAAGTTCGTCTGCTTCTCGCGCAGGGGTTGCTGTGGCGTCTGAACGCCGAGCTCCGATTGGCCCTTTTGGAAGAATAGTGGGTAGACCTCAATGCTAGCTGCCTTGAGGTCTACCCACTATGCTTCCGCTCACAGCCAATCAGAGCGCGGTGCGTTCTGACGTCACTGACGCAAGAAGCAGACGAACTTGCGCTTCGCATTGTCATGGTTTCCACTAGGTTTTCGGGTTCCATCTTAGGTTTTACTGGGCATTCGTTTAACTCCAATTCCGGTAAACTGAATAACGAGAGAAATGCATATTATCTATAGTCTGGACCAGATGAGAAGGGTAGGGCGTCACCTGCTGGGTTACCCTTCCTTTCTAAGTGTGTCCATAACGAAGCGGGCAGACAAGCCACATCGGACGTGCAGACAAACCGTTTGGACGAGCAGACAAACCACATCGGAAAGTTGTCACGAAATAGCAGCACTCTGAATCCAAGTTTGAAGTTACGCGCCGAGCAACTGAGGGAGTAGAGGAGACAAAAGCGTGCGGGGACGTCAGAACGCCGAGCATCTGATTGGACGGATTAGAGGGTAGGCTTAAAGCTAGCTGCCTTTGTCTCCACTGCACTCGTCGAACACATTAGAACGCGGAAGGCCGGCGTCCGGCGTTAGGTTCTCGCATTCGAACATGTTCGACGGGTGCAAAGGTGACAAAGCCAGCAAGCTTTAAGTCTACTCACTAATCATTAGAACCACGAGCTCGGCGTCCTAAAGTCACCGCGCGCTCTCGTCTCTTCCTCTCCCTCGATTTCTCGACGCATTACACGCTGTCGTTGTTCGCGTCCCGTCGTTTTTCATTGGCTGCGAATGACTTTACTTACCTAGTATGAACACAACACTTTTTTTTTTTCAAATTTAAGGAACGAACTGTTAGTCACGTAGAAGGTATTTTTGAAGGAAGTATTACACCTCACAGAGTGCTGACACACGTGTGAAGGAAATAAAGAAGATTACGAGAGCAGCTTCCTGTAGAACTGAAAGAGTGCACCAGCATACAGATATTTCAAAATTTTGTTTATGGAATATTTTAGCTCTGTGAAACAGACGGAAATGGCTTTGAGCCATGAACTAATTTGCACTATGATACGGATGTGCGAAGACCAAGTGTTTTGCTTGTAAGAGTTCAAATGAAATAAAAACTATTCCTCTAAAATACTCTGGAAAGAAATTAAAGGCTAGACGTCTGATGAGGTCCCAGAGGCCCAAATCAAGCTTAAAGCTTAAAACACAAAAATTATCGAATTACAGTAATAAAAAAAGGGGAAAACGCAATAATTGAGTTAAGTACGAATATTCGTCTTTCCTGTCAGGTCTTACTTCCCCGTCCGGAGGGGTGGCCCGGATCTGTGGATACGACGTGACCAAGAGCACGGCCCAGGCACGTCAGAGCATGGGCTACTGCCAGCAGTCCAACGTTTTCTTCGACGACCTCACAGTCCGCGAGCATCTCATCTATTTTGGAACGGCACGTTTTCTTTTGTTGTTCTTCTGCAACTACACATACTATGGTTCAATCTCGTTTTTGAGCCGCACTGAGTGCTAAAAACCAAAGCTAACTCAGATTTCCTCTTTGTCCTCGGCGTACATAACACGCCATGTGACCTGACAATTTACTTTGCGAAGTCGTGACGTCATCTATCTGACGTCACGGTGCCAGTAACGTAATTGGATATAGTAACGCTGGGATTCAAGTTCGGTAACCATGATGTCACGTACGAACGTCACAAACATAAACGGTGCTTGCTATAGCACTGAGCACGGTGAAACGTCATGATCGGTGTCATAGCGCAGACATATTATTGTTTTTTAGGCCGAAGCCTTTGTTATTCGCTCCGCAGTATTGCAGCTCCCAAGTGCTTTGCGGGAAAGTAGACGCTCCCGAGTTTTTAGAGTGCGTAGACCAAGACGCTGCTTACAAACATGTCAGCGTCTGCCCACACCAGGTGTGGGACTGCGCGTGCGCAGAAACCAGATTGGCGCGAAGGGAATCGTGTGCGCATGCGCGGTGATGACAGCAGCGCCACCGCAGTGCCATGATGTCAGAGAGTGGAGTGGGTCCATAGCCACTGGCAACGCAAGGCATGTCCAACTATGATTACGCTTCTCGCTTTGTGATTGGTTCATCGCCCTTCTTATCGAATAATGCCGTTTTTTCATTGACTTCGGAGGGATAATAAGATGCTTCGGTTCTCATGACGTCTCCTAACCTGTTGCTGACTATGTTGCACTTCGATAACGCTGCATGCTAATCTATGCCAGGAAGAAAGCTTGCCGTGTACGCATGAGATGCGTCCGCGCGGGCAACTCAACCTCGCCGATGGACCCTCCGAGGGCGCGCTGAGTGAGGCTTTATGCAGGTTTCGGTATCGATTTGCTCCCTGCCTCCCCCAATTGGGCTGTCCACTTTTTGCTCTTACGTGTAGAGCAGTGTTTTGTCTCGTAACAACACCTGTTGACGGCACGCGGAGAGTTTTGTTTAGGCGTCTCGGTTTGCTCCTTCGTTGTTCCAGAAAGAAGAATCTAAATCGTTCAACCTCGCGCTTCAAGAAGAACACTGAGATCTAGAAATTAGTAATAAACGAATTTAGTAATAAACTAAACAAAAAATCGTGAGTTACAAGTTCAAAACAAAATGTCGGTTAAGGCAACACCTTTCTAGAAGACAAAGCCGTAGTGCTGACATTTTTGCGTCATCAGAGGAGGCCAACGGGGGACAGATTGGGAACGTGGACGCAATCGTCGTGTCCCATCTTTCTCCAGCGTTGGCCTTCGTTGATTACGCCATCTCATTCGGCACTACGGTTTCGTTATCTAGGAGGTGTTGGTTAAGGTCGCCCTCAAAGAGTGACTCCAGGGTGCGAAGTAGGGTTGCCACTTTGCATAGCACCACCTGGAAAAAAAAAAAAAAAAAAACCTCGCCAGGTTGGAGGCATGCACATGGCAAAGTTTCTGGGACATTCCGTGGAATAAAATGTTTTACAGGATATATCAAAATTGTAAATGATTTGCGTTTTATGATACCCAGACAATTACAGTCCCCTAGACCATTGTGATTTTTTGTCAAGAAAAGCAGAAATCGATCATTTTGTGAATATGGCCTACAGGATTCAATGCAAACAAACCGCTAAGGCGTTGAACAAAAAGTGTGTGCGCGTCCAGCAGTTTAATTAATGCTTACTGATCTTTTATGACTTTCATTTAAAGTATTTCCGGGGATATGTTTGTTGTTGTTGGACATCCGTTGGTGTCCAATGAATTTGGGGATTTGACATCAATTAACTGTGAGCCAATAGATCGGCGTGTCTATAAATAAATACTGTAGACCCTATATTTATCAAGCACGCCACAGTTTTTCTGCCAACATTGAAAAAAAAAAAAGGGCATACAAAGTTTAACGAGAGCATTGCCTCCGCAGCTCAAGGGCGTCGGTTCTTCCGAGCTGGGCGGCATGACTGACAAGATCCTCGAGGAGGTGAAGCTGACGAATAAAGCCGACTCATTTCCTGAGGTTCTCTCTGGCGGCATGAAACGGAAACTGGGAGTTGCCATCGCCCTCGTTGCGAAGCCAAAGGTGCGACTCCCAGCCTTTCACATCACATCGATGCCCACTTTCAGTCATAGCTGAGACGCAAAGTGGTAGGCAAACCAGTCACCTTAAATTTCTTTAGTATATTTGCCAAGTCTGATATTAACGTGTCAGGCACATAGCCAGGATTTTGATTCGGGAAGAGTGGGGGGGGGGGGGGGGTCCCACGCACGACAAAATGCTGTATGAGGGGGAGGGGGGAAGAGCATGCCTCAGTAAAATGGAAGATTTCGGGGGGGGCGGGGCCGGCTTCATGCCCCCCCCCCCGGATAAGTGCCTGCACCGTGTACTACAAAGGATTAGTGCGTAACAAACGTTTAAAATATTTATATTTTGCGCAATTAATGAATATTAGTTTACCGTTGAACATTTCAATAATTCATAAGTGCTATTATAACGGCACTGATATTTGATAGCATTGGCGCACGTATGTTCATTTGAATTTTGACTGTATACCAATGGCTAATTACATTATTATGTTTTTTTATTGTTTCATGCCTTTCTTAAGGTTTCTTGTAGAGGGTGAAGAAGCGTTAGCAGCTGCCTCGGCCATTTTATAGGTGGCTTGTGATCGTGCTATTTAATTTATTTAATAATTCAAATTAAAAAAAAAACGCCCACCCATGCGGAAAAAAAGAAGAGATTACCGGCAACTTTTACGCCCCCCCCCCCCCAAAGTATTCTAATGCATAAAATGCAATATCCAAAGATCTATAGTTTAAATTCGTGTTATAGAACATTAAACAGTCGTTTTGGGCAGTGAAGAAGCACAGGTTTCATAAGCTTCTCGCTATATTTTTTCGCGGTATTTAGCGGGGTAATTGACGCCACGTAGACTGACGCCACACGATGTGGCCGCGTGCCGTGGCGTCACCACGTCACCAGACTGGATATCACGTGACGTCATGCTTTACTACGAGGTGGGCGATCTTTCGGGACTGGGCGTTAGTTCGGAATATTTCGGTAGCCCTAATCTGACGCTCGGCAGGTGCTGTTCCTGGACGAGCCTTCGTCCGGGATGGACGCCCAGAACCGTCGCACCATGTGGAACCTGCTCCTGGAGCTGCGCAGCAGGTGCACCCTGCTTCTGTCCACGCACGACATGGAGGAGGCCGACGTGCTCGCGGACAGGATCCTCGTCTTAGCCAAGGGGGCGCTCGTGTGCAGCGGGTCGCCGCACTTTCTCATGAGGGAGTACGGTGAGGTGGCATTTTTTACGCCTCACGGAAGAAGAGGCGTAAAACCCCCCTTTACGGGAGCAAAACAGAACGAAGCAACATAGATAGTTCAGTGACTTTTGTCCATAAGAACTGCTGTTGAGTAAGCTTAAAACCGACTGAGCTAATTGTTTCCTTTATTCCGTCTTAATCGGGAAGATACATTGCTTCCTTTCCTAGGTAACTAATGTAATAGCTCCCGTTATTTTCAAGCAGGGTAGAAAACATCATGATTTTGTTTTGAAGAAAGAAAAGGAATAAATCATATTCGATCAAATTATTTTAATTTTGATCACAGTAGAGAAAAATGGGGACTTTTTTTTTCCTGTAGATGCAGCATTTTAAAATGGCAGATCAATTGACCATTGGTTCGATCATGTAAAAAATAATTACTGTAAATGTAAATTGGAGTTTAATTAACGACTTCATACTGCTGCAATCCCCGCCATACTAGAACAAAGACAGCTTGATTTTCAGGAACGCTAAAAACTTTATTTTATTTTTCTTTCCAATTCAAATTCTGTGCATTAATAAGACAGACAGGAAACCTGAGAAGAACAAGATGGAGGGAGCGGTGTAGTGGCTAGAACACCCAACCGGACATCGGGAGGCCCGGAGTCCTCCGCCGAATATTTTGTTTTTCGGCGGTTTCGTGAACCTTTGATTCACTTGATCGAGTACGGTTCATTGATTTGCATATTTTTTATTATTTCCTCTTTGAGCTTAGCCAGACTGGCTCCCGAGGACCTTGTCATCGCTCTGTAGCCGGTGAGGTTGCCGCATCGCCGATAAAAACGTTAAAGAAGAAAACGCGGAGCAAAAAGCTTGAAGATGTTACAAGACGCTTGACAATAGTGTCCTACGTTTGTTAAGCTCCTTGCTCACCTCGTGCGTTCCAAATTCTCCCACATGTGTTTGTTTCCCCCGACGTCCACCAATGACAGCGCGAACTTGACTGCATTGTCATCGTGCGTCCTCTATGCGTTATTTATGTTTAGCCATTTAATTGGCGTGCCATTCTTTATATTCCGATGCCCGAAATTAGCTTTTTTTGGTAACGCGCACGAGATATGATATTTTGCGGCTCGGACCTTGACTGTCCACCGTGGTCCGGCCCGCCCGCAGGTGCTGGTTACCAGGTCAGGATCACCAAGAAGAGCGCGGGTTTCGACCTGCTCCAGATCCAGCGGATCATCGTGGCCACGGCGCCGGAAGCCGAACTGGTCGAGGAGAGGGCGGGCGACGTGCTCATCCGCCTGAACGTGGTGCACTTCACGGGCTTCGACGTCATGTTCCGGGCCCTGGAGGAGATGAAGGACCAGTTGGGCATCGGGACCATAGGCGTCACTCTGTCCACCATCGAAGACGTGTACATCAAGTAAGCGTTTTCTCCAGTTACGTACTCACTACGACAGCTTAGCAAAAATACCGGAAGCACGGCCCATCGGGATCATTATTTTGTACGCGATGTATTCGAATGAGGTATTTCTTAGGGCTGTGCGAATATTCGAAATTTCGAATACGAATCGAATATTTTCCTTATTCGAAACGTATTCAATTCGAAAATTGCATATTCGGAAGTTCCCGAATATTCGGCCAAAGCCGAATATTCGGAAAAAACGGCGAATATTCGCACAAACTGCGAATATCCGAGCAAGTAACGAATAATCTGCCTGCCACAAATTCCCCTATGAATATGTTTATTCACTGAGGATGGCGTATGATGCGTTATCGGTCTGCTCCGTTTCTATCTGTTCGATGGCAGCAAGACAGGATCAGTTTAAGTTTTTTTTGACCAAGCCCTTTGTTGTGTGCCACTTTTATAGCAATATCTGATGTAATTGCGCGTTCTATAAATTGATACAATAAAATGAACCTCGAGAGTGAAATATAAATATAAAATATTTCTCGAAAGTGTTATCTAATATAAATGTTTGAGAAGTAAAAAAGGTGCGAGCAGAACATTGCATCGCCACTGATAACAACTCCTGCCACTCCCGCGCACTCAAAACTAGGGATGTCGCGAACCTGCCCAGGTTCGAGTTCGACCAAGTTCGACTTTTCGAACCTTCAACGTGATGTTCGACCAACGTTCGACTGAAGATCGACTTTTGTGTGCATGCGCGAAAATTAAAAAAAGCGAGTTGACTCCACCTGGCGGAGGAAAAGTGCAATCTTGGTTTGGTTTATTGGCATCACTGGTTAACACTAATAACTAATGAAAGCGCTTAAAGCGAATATTTTCGCTTTTATATAGTGTAAAAATTGGAAGCAATTTTATGAAATATAAAATAAAGTACTTTCTAAATTATTTGTTTCTTAAAATTCGAAATATTCGTGTAGCAGCGGGGCGATTTGTCCATAAGTCGAGCTTTTTCGAATTTTAGTGAATTTTCGCAGGTTTCCCGAGTGAAAGGGTTTTTCTACCGGCGAAAATGTTGTCACGGAACGTAAGGAGCGCTTACTTTCTGAACACGTTGAGCAGTTAATTTTCCTACACGATAAATTGTAACGAGTGCATTACTAGAAGTATCTTTAGCCTGCTACAGCCCAGTAAAATGCAGTTGCATTGATTTATTTCAAAAAGGCAATAAAACCTGCTGTTACCTCTTGTTTTGCCATTTTTTATTACTAGACACATACTCGATATTCGATTCGATATTCGAATCCCGTTTTTTTGTCTTATTCGTATTCGATTCGTATTCGAAAATTTCAATATTCGCACACCCCTAGTATTGCTCGACGAGAACAATCAGGAATTATAGTCACGAGGTGTTCAACATTCCTAGAGTTGTGTCATGGCAAAGGCCGCTGTGTTCACGCTTCGCGATTCGGTCTTTGGAATTCTTCACGGAGGATGCAGCAATCTCATCGAATAAGAAGTGATACGGGGGTGCTCGGGACATGCCGCGACCTACATTTTATACAATCCAAGAAAAAAAAATTAAATTAAATTTGGATGTCAGATTGAATGGCGCTTTCAGCGTGCTCTAAATAAAAGCTGCCGTATACCTAGCCTTCTCGTGTTTTGCTGACATCCAGAGTGGCTTAGAGTGCCGATGATGGGTCAATACAGGACGCTCGTTGTTCTTGGCTCAGCATGGTCTTTGTAGCGTCCGTGTACTTTTGCCTATACCTGTTATACAACGGGATGGCAGTTATTGTAATACAAGTCCGAACTTAAATGATTATAATTTAATTTAAAATTAGCGCGCGAGCTTTGAGAATCGAAAATTAAACTGGCCAATATTGGGCGCCCTGTAATAATGGTAATGTGTTGTCGAACAGGATCCACTTTGAAGCAGCGTCTAAGACAGGGCAGAATTCCGACATCTACGACGGTGAGTGTTTGCCTAACACTAGTCATGAGCCCAATAATGTACATAATATCACAAACAAAGGTAACAGTAGCGCGGGATTGAATTTTAATGCAGAAACATATACTGATAATAGCACTCGGACATATTTCTGTGAACCCGAGATATAGCATAGATGTAATATGCCATAAAAAAGGCTGCCGATACTAGTCTAAAAACATGTACGAGCACATAAAAGAAGACAAAAAGAAAACAAGAATATGCCAAGATTAGGCGTAGTATTTGCTCCAGTTAAGTATAGTTGCGAATTTACTTATATCACACCCGTGGCCGTTGCAAAAGCTGTGCGGTAGTTGTTCATGGTTCAAGTGAAGCTGGAATTGTAGCGCAACCACGACCGAACTGGCGATAGAAGCAGATATGTATGCGTTACCAAAAGAAGTAACTAAATACCGTTACTCGTTAGTAGTTACCGATCCTCAAAAGGAACGCGTTACTTTACCTCAAATGTAATGAGTTACCTTTCTCGTTACTTCGACGACCAAATACACGACTAGTCTTTTTCGTTTTTATTTTTCAGTAGTCGTTACATCAAGCAGTAGCTGACTCTCCAAATTTTCATCGGTTATGTTTCCCCGCTTCCTTGAGAATAGTACATCTCCGGCGACGCTGAAGAGTCGAAAAGTCGGCAGTAGCAACTCGTTACTAGTGAATAGATGAAGTGTGCAGGCGAGCAGGTGGTAGCCAAGCGTGTCGTTTAACACTTGAAAGTGTGGCGCAGAAAATAAACAAACTTTTTCCTTTTCTACATCACAGTATCGGGTGTTACTACATGATTCGTTACTAGTAACGACCTACGTACATGTCTTGATAGAAGTCTTCAAATAGGACAATTACCTCGTCGCTAGAAAACTATGATGACGTCACAAAGACAAAGTTGGGAAGGGAAAGAAGGAGTATCCGATTTCTTATATGCTTGCCTCTCGTTTCACGATTCTTCAGAATTTCGGGGCTTCATTCACCTCTAAGGGTATTAAATCTACCGCGCATCGGAGGACCGTGAAACACGTAACTTTGGAAATTACTCCGACGCAGAACTCAAAGTTCTCACATGCTACTTTTCCAACCTTTCATTCTAAATAAAATGCCTGCTTATTTTTCCACTACAATGGCGTCCTGATGAACTTATCACAGGAGAAGTCACTGTCAATAAAACAACGCGACTATAGAGTGCATTTACACACCTTCTCAACTTTGTTCCGTTTCCTCAGCTCCCTCATTGTGTGGCAACGGTTGACTCCGCAGTCTGCAGGAAAAAATCAGCAGAACCCATCCTTTGGGAATGATTATCTACGTTAATGCGAATAGCATCAAACGGTGCGGAGTTATGCGCGTTCGTCAGGTGGCCGGCACACTCTAGATACGCCAGCCCACTCTTGAGGCGATTCTAAATTTGTTGACACTTTCACAGCCCTGCGCACGATCTCCGCAGCCCAGCACGTGCGTTTGTGTCACTTAGGAAGGCGAGCAAAGCACGCGCCATACGCACAAACACTCAAAATGGTACCGACCAGACTTTCTGGCGTCTCAGCTAGTCTCAACCAACGGTACTCTAAACGGTTGTTTATATCTTTACCATAGGACGCGCTTTACAGCGCTGTCACAGCTACCGGTGCGCGCGCGTTCCATGCACGAGGGCTCATTCCGCTCTCGTGCTAAGCCTCACGAGAGCGGAATGAGCCCTCGTGCATGGAACGCGCGCGATGGTAAAGATATAAACAAGTTTTTAGAGTGCTTTGAATGACTGCCTTCATAGCTCTGTGGTTAGCGCGTCTGCCTGCTGATCAAAGGGTCAACGGTTCGAATCCCGCCGGCGCCGGTCTTTTTTATTTGTTTATCGACCCGCGGCGTAAGAGGTTAGATAGCCAGATAGATAGATAGATAGATAGATAGATACATAGACGAAAAGTGCGTGAAGTATCCAAAGAATGCTATTCGCATTAAAATATAAAACTGCGATCACCTACTGGCGCAGGGATACTGAGATTACAGTTCGTGTTTGGGAGATAAGTGGTCTCTTCCTGAACGCGAGACGTCAGACTACTCAGATTGTGATCAGCACAATTAATGGTGCCAAAATGTGGCATTCGTCTGGAAATTTAGGTACTTTAAAAAGCCCGAGGAAGGGTAGAGCAAAAGCTTGACTTTTCCTTGGTCAGAAGTCTGATGTATGTTGTCCCTAATTTGCCACAACAAGTGCCAAGAGTTAGAGCTTCGCTTCCGGTTGTTCGGGTTTTGATGTGGCATCTTCTGGCCTGAATTTCCAAAGAAGTGCATAGATTGGCTTTACTCGCGAGTCCTCTTCCGGCTCGTACGCTGTGCACTATTTGGCTCAAGGAAGGGGATATAAAATGAAAGACGCTTAGTAATTCCCTGTAGTGCCGAATTAGAGCGCAGGCTCTTGGGAATGAGGAGGGGAGGGTACGGAGAGGAGGGGTATCCTGTCCGCCTCTTTCCTCCCTCGTGACGGTCACTCGCGACCCTAGTGACCCTCGTCACGTCACTCGTGAAGGCCTCCGTGAAGGTCACTGTGAAGGTGGTGGCCTTCGTCGTGACCTCACGAGTGACCTTCCTGACGTCACTCGTGATCCTAGTGGCGTCACACGTGACGTAACGTGAGATGTCATTATGGGAAACGTCAGCCGTTTCTCTGGCGTGCCACCTGCGTATTTTGTTTCAGATGCCAAAGTGGTCGGCAAAACGAGGCACCGCAAGCCCGTCGCGTCTGCGAGCTTGAAGGCGCTCGTCATCAAGAGGGCCATCCACCTCTCGCGCTCGTGGGATCTCTGCCTGGTGTCCTGTATCATGCCCTGCCTTGCCATTCTCGCCATCTTCGTCGTGGAGGACCTGCTCCTGCCGCAGCCGCCCAGCGAGGTCCCCGGCGAGATGACCTTGCCGGTGACGCTCGACGCCATCAAGCCTTCCGGTGCTCAAGTGTTTGTGCTTCAGGAGACCGGAACGAGACCAGGAGCTGGCAGACATGTTCGCCCGGCTCACCGTGACCGGAGAACGTGCCACCGTGCGTAACTTCACGGATGCCAGACGGGGCCTCTTCATGGAGGCAGCGATGGACTTCTGGGGGTACACCCAGACCTACATTCTCGGGGCTGCGTTCATGAGGGACAGGTGCGCTCGTTTTTGCTGCCTGCTTCCCTTTTGCGGATTGGGACTAACCCCGAATGCATCAACGCATCGTTGACTAGCGTGTTTGCCTAGTCCTAATTTCGTTTCTTACTTTGTGACGTCGCACTAGGTGTCGTATGATATTGCGATGACTGTATATGGAGATAGTTCTAAAGAAATTGGCGGAACTTTTTATGGCATAAATGTAGAGGATAGGATATACTTCTTATCAGTTATAGCTCATTACAACTGGACAGGTTCAGTCGTCTGGCTGGCTGGAAGACATGGACCTGCGCGCAGACCGGGAAAGCGGCGCAGTCCCTCTGTTTGGGGCCGTCGCAAAACTTGTGTGTCGTGGTTCGCGACGTCCGCCCGTTGACAGCTACGTGTAGGCGACTTTCCTGCAGAGATCGTGGCGCATTGAAGGAGACTATAGCAAAAATCTCGGTGCACACCGAAAAATAAATAAACAGCTACTGGGAAGGCCGAGTATCTTGATACCGACGTTTCGCCATAAGTACGGCGAAACATGGTAGAAATCTTCCAAAGCCTGAGCAACACAGCTCATATATCATACAAAAGGCAGAGTGTTCGTTGACAGACATGATGTAGAGGATTATGCGCCTCACACATCTCCCAAGCATGTTTGCTTCATACGTGTGTAGGCTTTGAACCTGCTTGCATGACAGTCTTTTTTACGTAACCAATGTGACAGGACGGTCTATAAGCAGCAAGAAACACGCATCAGACAGTGTCCGCAGACTGTCTTTTACATAGTGTACGAGCAGTGCGACTGCGGGTTTATTATGTCGTTTGGTGTCTTCCAGTGAAACATCGATCAACATAGTGAGGCTTCATATAACATTTTTTCCTTAAATTCTGCAATTTGTTCTTGCTACTTTGTTCTTTGGTTTCGCAGTGCTTTACCGTGAAGTGGAGACATCGATCGTTCTTAACGTATTTCAAATTCTTCGACCTGACTCTGAAACTTTCATCGCTTGTTTGAAAAGGTCTGACAGCGAAGTAGATACGTGCGCCGTTCCCAGAGTGCGCACATGACAGTGACCAGATTACCATCCCTGATCCGCCCACAGGGTGGAACTCTGGTACAGCGCGTACACCAACGGCAGCCAGGCCGTCGCGATGAACCTACTGACAACCGCGCTGCTCCGACTCCGAACGGGCAACCCGACGGCCGACCTGTCGGCTACCGTTGTGATCCATGAGCAGCCGCTTGATACCGACCGGCACGACGTCCATGTGGCCTCGAGATGATCCGCAAGAGCGCCGTCTTCCGCGCTTCTCCTTCCCGGTGGTGACGTCCCTGATCGTGGCCGGCTTCGTCCTCTTCCCAGTCGCGAGCGCACGTGCCAGGCTAAGACGCTGCAGCTCATGACCGGCATGCGTCGGGGAGCGCCTACAAGAGCTCCAACCTCATGTTCGACCTGGTCGTGCACTGAGTCATCTGGATCTTCGCCGCGATAGCCGTGGCTCCAATACGTCCAGCTCTTCATCGACTCACATGCGTAATCGTGGGGACTCGTTCATCGGCTTGTCCCCCTATGCGAGCTGCTCTGTATCTTTTTTCTACAACGTTTTCTCGGGGATTTTTTTAGTGGGCTGCGCAATGCCTCCCATGTAGCTTCCAACGTTTATCTCTCAGTCCAAATATGCCGAGTCATTGAGCTGTGGACGCATCCGTGGTGTCTGATATTTTGAAGAGCAACCACCCATGCCCAGCACCTGTTTCACAGCCCTGTACCCTAGTAGCACACTTCGTCCTGTGAACGTCTTTAGGATGTCCTAACGTCCCAGGGATGTCCTGCGGACTCTCACAGGACATCTGTGCTGCTTCGGGTATAGACAAAGATGGCAGCATTAGAAAGGTGATCCTTGAAATTGTCTTTTATCTATACTTATATACACCGTTTGATATTTGATCTAATTGTAGCGAACGCTACGATCCGGTGAAGCCAATGAGGAAGCATCAAAAGTGCCTTCTCACGGCGCTCGTCGTGTCGTCTTTATGCTTTTGCTACCTTATGTATATTTGCTGAACCTACCACGAACAGACATAGACGGAAAGTTTTAAATTTCCCCTCTTCCGTCTCTTCTTGCAACGAAGAGGAGCAAATAAAATTGAATTGAATTAAATTGAATCCAGTCCTAATCCTCCTCCCCCGTGCACCCAGTAGCCGCAGGTCCGTGAAGAGAATATTTCCAGTCCCGACGAGACGCGGGCGCGTATTGGTAAACGGTAGGCGATACGCGGCATGGCAACTACCGCTCGCGCCGGCCTGGCTCCTCCTCAAAAGGACGCTGTGTTGTCACACTTAGCAACGGGTGGTTGCTGCGCTAGCCGGCAGTGGGTGCAGCGTTGAGCGTGTGTATCACTGGAGCGCTTTTTATTCTGCTCCCACCCCGTTCACGCTGCTTGGTGGCGACTGCGCTTGTATCACTAAGGCGCGTCTACTCCCCCCCCCTCCTCCAATACCTCCTCCCGTGCGACAACCTCCGGCGAGGTTGTCGCACGCGCTTAATAGAATAAAGTTCCCTCCATGCATCGCGGCAGCCGTGGCGTAGTCAAACTGGCTGGTGAGATCGGTCTATTGACACTCAGTATTGTCATTCGGCAGAACCCCTTCCGTTGTTTGAAGCGGCTACATAAAAACTGCCTACTTAAAAAAAAAAAAGATCGCAGTGCTTTTTGTTTTGTGATTTGTTTTCGTCGTTTTTATCTCCTAATGCCCCAGTCATTGGCTGAAAACGATAATAAAATGCCGGAGATTAGTCACGCCCTCAGTGATTATAATTGCCTGCGCTGCCGTCTTTGTCTGCTGGACTGTGGAACGCTTTTCTGCGCATGCGCTGTTGCTCTGCTGTACGGCATATCAGACTCTACGAATGCATCCACAGCTCAGTGACTCAGCATTTTTTTGCCCGGGTGATAAGCGATGCAAAGGTCTATAGAGGCGAATACAAACGCTGTATTACTTGCATTTTCATAGTAACCGGATGACACGGAACGATAAAAATACGGACAAAAGAACGAGTCTCAATTGTAGTACGCATACTTGCTGTGAGACTTGTTGTTTTTGTCTCTTTCTTTTATCATTCCATGTCTCCGGTTATTATGGAAGTTCTTCACCAGATCGCCTGTCTTTTACCCTTTCTTCGAGCATTACTTACAGTTTGTTGCTGCGGATTGTTTTTTTCCAGGGACAAGGTAATTTATTGTTGTCTTCATGCAGTCGCCCTGATTGTGGTCATCGGCGTGTTTTCGGGCTTGGCTCTTCCGTGCGCCTACCTTCTGTCCCGGAGAGCAAACACGCAGCACGGGGCTTTCGCCATCGTCACAATCACCTTCAGCTTCTTCGGTGAGGGTTCGCTATGACAACGCAGAATTCACTGACCGGAGTTCACTTACACGCATACCCTGATGTACAGTCGCGGACGATAGAGGTTACACTCTAAAAAGTCGGTGCGTCTACTTTCCCGCATAGCACTCGAAGAGCATCAGACGCAACTTACGGCACTCAGTGAATGACGATGCCGAAACATATGCTTAGACCAAAAAACACGGTTTGAGTTGTGACATTAAGCAATGCAAAACGTCATGCTTGCATTGCTTAATGTCACAACTCAGACTGCGTTTTTGGTCTATACGCATATGTTTCGGCATCGTCATTCGGCTGAGCTGCCTGCAAGTTGCGGTGATTGGCTCTTCGAGTGCTGTTCGTGAAAGTAGACGCACAGATTTTTTTAGAGTGTATGTATTAGCGAGGCTATAGACCCATTTTGAAATCCGCACGCCGACTATTAGAAGGTTGAAACCACTGCACAATGGCGGACCAACTGCATCGAGGAACGTGTATCAATATGAACGATGCACGAGGAACACGAATAAAGACGACGACGAGGCCAGTTGATCTAATCCCATCCAGGTGTACGGACTGCTTTATTTGTCGTTCTTAACAGAACGATACTTGGTGTCAGAAGTGGGATCATAATCACTGCACATCATGACTGATCTTCCGCCGCCAGAAACGCTGAGGTTGGGCGAGCATGCCGCTGAAAACTGGAGGAAGTTCAAGCAAAGAATGGAGCTCTTTTTGTTGGCCACGGAACCCACCAAGCCTCGGACTCAGCAGCAAAAGGCCGCTATCTTTTTGCATATCGCGGGGCAGGAGGCTATTGATGTCTTCAATACATTTGGACTACCAGCTGAGGAAGCCACAAATTACGACAGCCTGGTAAGAAGATTTGAAGAGTACTGCCTCCCGAGATGTAATGAAACCTTTGAGCGTTACGTATTCCGGACGCGGCAACAAGAGGAAGAAGAACCATTCGAACAGTTCTACCGTGACATACAGCTGAAGGCGAGGACTTGCGGATTCGGCGAACTAATGGAGTCAATGCTGCGTGACCAGATCGTTTATGGAACGTCAAGTAAGAAGCTGCGAGAGAAGCTCTTGCGAAAAAAGGATTTAACCCTGGAAATGGCAGTCGAATGTTGCAAGGCCGAAGAAATAGCCGATATGCACAGTAAAGCATGGAGTGCCGCAACACCTGTCAGGGAGAAGAGGGAAGCAACGCTGGAGGTGGAACCCGTTGAGACAAACAAGCACGGAAGTAAGGTCGGGGGAAGGCTCGGTGGTAAGAGAAAATGTGGCTTTTGCAACTATGTCCACCATCCTCGACAATGCCCAGCTTATGGGAAGACGTGCTCAAAGTGCGCAAAAAGAACCATTTTGCAGCATGCTGTAAGACCAAGCCGACTGGTGTCCACGAAGTCGAAGAAGCCAGTGAGGGAGACAGCGAATTTGATGCCCTCGAAATTCTAACAGCCAGCAGCTCGCGGCCCAAAGGCAGCCGTGACTGGACAATCACAACGTTGATAGAAGGAAAAAAAGTGGAGCTCAAGGTAGACACCGGTGCTCAGGCTAACCTACTTCCGCGCGCATTGTTTCTGAAGATTAGAGCCAAACAACAGCCTAAACCAACGGCTGCAATTCTACGCAGCTATGGCGGTGGACTCATCCAACATCTGGGAAAAGTCCGGTTGTCCGTATCCATCGGAAACAAGCAAGGACTGATGGATTTCTTCGTTGTGAAGAAAGGACGGCAGGCCATTATGGGCCTGAAGGCGTGCGAGTACTTCGACCTCATCAACAGGGTCAACACTGTGGGGCACGAAGACCAACTGCGCCGGAAAGTAGAAAGCGAGTTTCCATCTCTCTTTCGTGGTCTAGGATGCGCAAAGAGACCATACAAGATGGTTCTTCGTGAAAACTCCATCCCGGTGGTACAACCAGCTCGTAGGGTACCGCACGCACTCAGAGCGCCTCTCAAGGCAGAGCTGGATCGAATGGAGGAAGCCGGTGTCATCGTGAAAGCGCAAGAACCTTCAGACTGGGTGAGTCCCTTAGTGATAGTACGCAAGAAGAACAATAAGTTGAGAATATGCATGGATCCCCGTCATATAAATGAAGCACTCAAGAGAGAGCACTTTCAACTTCCTCGAAGAGAGGAAATTGAAGCGGACTTGGCGCACGCCGCATATTTCAGCAGGCTTGACGCCAACAGTGGTTTTCATCAAATACCGCTAGATGAGGGCACATCTCGAGTCTGCACCTTTAGTACGCCTTTTGGGCGATACCGATTTCTAAGACTACCTTTTGGACTCGCTTCAGCTCCAGAAGTGTTTCAGCGTACCATGAGCTACCTTCTAGATGGCCTTCCAGGCGTCCGGGTGTATATTGACGATGTCTTGATTTGGGGTGCAACACAAGCAGAACATGACCAACGCTTGCACGGAGTGCTCAACGCCATACAAGCTGAAGGACTAACCCTAAACTTCGAAAAGTGTGTCTTTGGGGTAAAAGAAATTACCTATCTAGGGGATAAGATTAGTGCTGCTGGCATTGAGCCAAATCCAGACCTTGTAAAGTGTGTGGCAGCGCTACCTACTCCGTCAAGTAAAAAAGAAGTTCAGAGGTTGTTAGGGGCTGTCAACTACTTTGGCAAATACTTGCCTCATCTGTCAACGCAGACCGAGTCCCTGCGTAAACTCATTAGGCAGGACACTGTTTTTGAATGGTTGGGGGTGCATGAAAGTGAGTGGCGTCAGATACGAAAAATGTTGACTGAAGCGCCGGTGTTGACAATTTTTGATCCCGCTAGGCCTACCAAGGTCTCAACAGACTCTTCTGCCTTTGCTCTGGGTGCTGCATTGTTCCAGCATGATGGACAAGATTGGAAAGTGGTGGCATATTCTTCAAGAGTCCTTACAGACACAGAGCGTAGATATGCCCAGATTGAAAAGGAGGCATTAGGAATTGTATTTGGGTGCGAGAAATTTAACGAGTTTGTGCTAGGAAGGAAAGTATTAGTTGAAACTGACCATCAACCTTTAATCGCTCTTGCAAAGAAAAACTTGGGTGAATTGCCACCAAGGTTGCAAAGACTATTTCTTCGTTTGCTGAAGTTTGAATTTGATTTGCAGTTTGTCCCGGGAAAGAAGCTGGTGATCGCGGACACACTTTCTCGCATCTCTTGCGAGTCACAACTCGAAGAAAGCTCCACCGACGTTGAGATACATGCAAATGCGGTGCTTTCAACACTGGTAGGCCGCCGAACTTTGGGCAGCCTACAAACTGCCACATCAAATGATCCGGTCCTGCAGGAAGCGATCAACTGTTTAGAAGCGGGAAAACCAATCCTAGGTGAGTTAAAGACCGTCATGACAGAGCTTTCCGTGGTCAACGGAGTCTTGTTGAAAGGAAGCAAAGTAGTAATTCCTACAGCAATGCGCAAAGAAATACTTAAACGAATACATCACGGCCACCTAGGTCTCAACAAGTGCAAAGCAAGGGCAAGAAACCTTGTTTATTGGCCAGGAATGAATGCGGACATCACTGCACTAATCAGGCAATGTGAGACTTGCCAAATATTCACATACAGACAGCAAAATGAACCTTTGCATACACGTGAGGTACCGGAAAATCCCTGGGGCCGAGTTGGAGTAGACTTGTTCGAACTGGCTCGAAGACATTACCTAGTTGTTTATGATGCGTACTCCAATTTTCCGGAAGTGGAGGAGCTACAGGACGTAACTGCTAGTGGCGTGATAGCCAAACTTTCTGCAATTTTTTCACGTCATGGAATACCGTTAGAGGTCTGCACTGACGGAGGCCCACAGTTTTCTGCGAAAGAATTTAAAGACTTTTCTGTGCGGTATGACTTTATTCATACAGTGTCAAGCCCTCGGTATCCCCGTTCCAACGGCCTGGCGGAGAAGGGCGTCCAGGTGGTCAAGCGGCTGCTTCAAAAGGCGCGGGCTACAAGGGAGGATTTCTGGCTGGGTCTTCTCAGCTACCGTACGGCTCCACTGGAAGGCGGACGCTCACCATCAGAACTTCTTATGGGCCGCGGAATTCGAACACTTGTGCCAGACTTCTCCAGTGAACCAGCACCGCCTGTACAAAAACATGCACAGAACCTTCGAAAAGGACGACATCTAGGACGATTGCAGCCAGGAGACACTGTGCGGATTCTAAATAACGGAAAATGGGTCACAAAAGCCAGGGTGCAATCATACGTAGCCCCCAGGTCATACAACGTCATCACAGAAGATGGCAGGACGTTCCGCCGCAACAGGCTACATCTCTTGAAAACATGTGAACAATACGTTCAAGGAACAAATGACGATGACAATGACGACGACTCAGAAGTGGAAGATGAGGGACTATCGGAATCAACTCGAACAGACAATACAGATGAGCAAGAAGCTCGGACGCCGCATCAGTACGTCCAGCAAGCTCAAAGGCTGAATGGGCACACTTCACACATGTCAGGCAGAACAAGACGACCTCCACGGAGGCTAAGCTACGATGAAACATTCCAGCAGATTTCCTAGTTTTTTTATATTTTTTTCACTTTTTGTTCGTTCTCTGTTTCCTTCCGTTCTTTTTCTCTAATGCATGATTTGCCTGTTTCTGTGTATTCTCATTAAAAAAAGAAAAAAAAAACGGGAGAAAAGAGGATGTATCAATATGAACGATGCACGAGGAACACGAATAAAGACGACGACGAGGCCAGTTGATCTAATCCCATCCAGGTGTACGGACTGCTTTATTTGTCGTTCTTAACAGAACGAT